>CM057449.1:1281400000-1281417500 GCA_016271365.2 Neoceratodus forsteri
ACCAAAACTCCAAGAAATTATCATTTAAAAAAAAAAAAAAAGATAAACAGTCAAAACCAAATGTTCCTGCACTGATAGAAAACATCCCTACTGCATAAATGAAATATACAATGGTGAGCTCTCAGATAAATGATTTATCTACACTTGTGCGGTTTGACCTCGGACACCTCACCGTGGATTTACGCCACCTCGTGAGTTTACCCAAGGTCAAACAGCACCTTGTAGATAAATCATTCATCTGACAGCTCACCATTGTATTCTCTCTCTCTCTCTCTCTCTCTCTCTCTCTCTCTCTCTCTCTCTCTCTCTCTCTCTCTCTCTCTCTCTCTCTCTCTCTCTCTCTCTCTCTCTCTCTCTCTCTCTCTCTCTCTCTCTCTCTCTCTCTCTCTCTCTCTCTCTCTCTCTCTCTCTCTCTCTCTCTCTCTCTCTCTCTCTCTCTCTCTCTCTCTCTCTCTCTCTCTCTATTATATATATATATAAAATACATGATGGGCATGGTGTGATATGGCAAATATTGTCACTCCTGCAGAGTGAGCTCTGGATATCTCAAGAGTGCCAAAGGCACGAGTGAGATATCCAAGCTCATGATGCAGGAGTGACAATATTTGCCATAGCACATGATCTGCCCATCATATATTCAATATACACAATAGGGCCAAGAGTTTCAGAAGTTTTATTATGTGGTCTTGTGTTCTGTTCCTGTTAATGTGTTTACTCATTCTGTGTGTGAGCTTTTCTGAATGGGCTGGCAGTGTTATAAACTCTGAGAGACGCATGAGTGTGTTTTGCAATGCTAAATGAGTTAGTTTTAGATAGGAATGAGAAACATACTTTTATGAAGCTGTATTGTTTAGCAGTCTGGCTGCAGTGAAGTTAAAAGCATCACAGTAATTGTAATGAACTGAGAGGCAGCGTGTCAGAACAGCTGATACTGTTTTCAGTGGTGATTAAGTTAGCTGCATGCAGAGTGTTTTGTGAAATTGTGCTCTTTAGGATTCTGGTTGCAGTGAAGTTGAAATTGTCACAGTAATTGTAATGGGTGAGAATCAGAGTTTGAGGAACAAGTGAGAGTGTGTTTCAGTGGTAGTTGAGTTAGCTGCAGGCAGTAGTTTAGACTGTTCTGTGAAGCTGTGCTGTTTGGAATTCTGGCTGCATCAAGTTGAGAGCATCACAGTAATGAGCTGGAAGTTGGGGGGGGGGGAGAAGATAGGTGTGTTTTGTAATGCTCACTGAGTTAGCTGTAGGCAGCAGTGAGTCCTCTCAGGTAGTTCTGCATTTGTGTCTATGGTAACAGCACAGGTGTTTCTTTCATGCTGAGGGGAAAGTTGCCTAGGGTGATGATATCAGTGACCTTTTGTGACCTGTGTGTGTAAATGTCTGATATCATCACAGTAGAGCAGAGGGTAAAAATATCACACTGCAGTGGATGATACACTGTTTTATCTCACTCATTTACCACTCACCCCTATTGTGTGTATATTATATATATATGGAATCTCTTACTGCAGATCTACATGACATATTGGCACTTTATCGAACAAAGTGGCAGAGATGGATATTTTTTCTGGCTGAGGTTGATCCAGAATTCATTCTGTAAGGGTGTGGGAGGGAGGAAGGAGTGATTATAAATTCAAGTTCTGTAATAAAATATGGACCTGCCTACTAAAACTCTGCACCCCCTTTTTTTTTTATGCCAATGTGGTTCATGGGAAGAGGTGTTCTGTGAGAATTGAAAGGTATCAGATATGAGAGTTACCCTAATTCTGTCAAGGGCTGAACACATGTCTCAGTCCAAAAATATTACTTTTTCTTGGATCTGACCACTTTTTGTGACTGACTACTTTATTTGTACTGCAGTTTACTGTATCAATCGAGATGCTGTTTGTGGGTCTTCATATTTATTAATACAAATTAAATTAAAAAAAGCATCTAGGGGATTAGATGTGTACTGGGTACTTCTGAGGGAAGCAGGTGGCCAAGAGTAAAATTAGGGCATACAAAGAAAGTTAAAAAAAAAAAAAACACATGACAGTTATCTCATTAATGACTAGTTTAGGCCCAAGTCAGCTATCCCAACTCTCAATCCCCTCAGAGAAATGCAAAGGCTAGTTTTAGGCATTTAGGCAACTCTACACTGAATGCTGGAAGTCCACTGATCAATGCAGTGCCGAGGCTGTTTTTAGGTTATGTTTATTAGTTATTTGTAACTTTTGACCAGCAAAGGCACACTAAGCTGTGACAGCTTGTTTTCATGTGTGACATGACCAGTCATGACAAAATCAAAACCAAATGCCAACCATTTCAAGCAAATGTCCTGCTATACAGTCCTTTTCTTACATCATAACAAGCATGTTACAAGCCATGAACAGTTGCAGTCATTAGATAACACACAAGGATACCTAGATATACAGGGTTAAGGAAAGCTTAGGAAAGTAAAGCTAGAGCAGGAGAGATGCTGCACCTGGAGAAGCTTGATAAACTGCTCATGGACACGCAGTGAGTAAGTGGAGCTAGTGGGATTCAAGCCTGGATCTCAAGTTTCTCAACTCTGGGAAAGTATCATCTTTCCACTGAAATACAAAATCACACATACCCCCATAATGCAAATCACCACAGAATATTACGCTGGTTCAACTTTGATCAGTTTCATTTTCTAAGCAGCGATCTGACCAAACCTTTAGTATTTGAGCTTTTTTTTTTTTTAAATCTTCACAGTTAAACTGGTGAGTACTGCCATACATACTGTACATGGCCTTAATGTAGGGTTACCACCTTTGGATGAGGTAAAAACTGGATCCGAAACCACACCCCAAACTCCGCTTCTGGCTCCACCCCTTTTTATGACTGGTGAGTATATCACTCCTCCTCCAAAGCCATTTGTCATGTTGGAATAGACATTACTGGTGATAGGAAATAATTTGTAGACTGTTATTTATTTGATTTATTTATTCAGTTATTTATTTTTATTCTTTGGCAACCAGGTTACCTCCCATAGGCCACATAGCCCATTTTACAGGAGTGACCCAGGAGCACAGGAAGGTTAAGTGACTTACTCAGGGTCACACAGTATTTAAGTGGAACTTGTGGGAATCAAACTCAGGTCTGCTGGATGTGCTAAGCTCAGCCACAGCTCATTGCTCAGCCCTCTGTTAAACACTCTCCCATTTTCCTTTCCATGTCAGCCATGTATTCTGATTCTTTGACCAATTTTTGATAACTTAATTATCAGTGCTTGTGGTACCTTTAATACTACAATGTGTTCCCCTTTACCTCAGCAGCTACTGCTGTTTCTTTTCATATTTCTAAGACATTCCACAATTTCAGATACACCATTCCATGCTGTTTATCTGAATGACCTGTCAAAGTGTAGCTAATATCATGGAATGTTCAGGTAATACAAAAAATTAGAGCAAATGTAGTGATAAAAGTAATAAAAGTTAGATTATTAATTTAACAAAAATGGGTTTAAAACTTACCATAATATAGAACAAACAAAAAGAAACACATGAGAGCACATAAACGTGTAAAAACTGTTTCCGGTCATAGCAGTGAAAGACCATACTTAAAATTCAGAGTGGAAAAGAATAGGCTAATTTACTGCCAATGATCTTAATGGCCATACTTTACACCTCTCAGACAGTCTGGTTTTACAAAGGCAGCTCTGAATGACTGTGACAGCAGAACTTCTTTGTAACCTGGACATGTAATGCAGCCAAAACAGTGAATGATTTGATACAGTACATCAGTTTTAAGAGTATATGAACACTCAAAATGGCCCAAAAACAGGACTGCATGTAACCAAAACCGGATGACCAGATAAGGACCCTTAAAACCTTAGCCTTCAGTACTTCAACTTCAGCAAGGATTTTGACGCAGTACCCCACAGATGCTTGCTGAAGAAGATAGGGGATCTGGGAGTGGATAAGGTCATACTAAACTAGGTAGGTAATTAGCTAAAAGGGAGGCAACACAGGGTAGTTGTCAACAGGGTTAAAAATCAGAAGAGAGGGACGGCCTGGTGGTGTAGAGGGCTGAGGTGCTGGGTGTCTTACTTCCTGCCATGCTGGTGACTCGGGGTCAAGAATGGACTTCAGTTGCTTAGAGGAAAGCGGGAAGAAGGACTGAGCATCCCGGGACAGCTCTCCTTCAGGGAGGGGTGTTAGTGCGACGTGCTGCTTGCCTGCCACTCAGCAGTGGCTGGGTGGCAGCACATGCACGCCACAATATGGGGGGGGGGAAGGGACTCCATGCTCAGGATGCCGGGGCTGCCTCCACAGAGGCGGAGCTTGGATCTCATACCATTGCACGTCTGTGGGCTCAGGGAGGAAAAACAACTCTGAGCAGCAGGAAGAAGGATCGATCCCTCACAGACGCAGCAATGGTGGCCGGGCACAACTACAGGTCTAGTAGCAGAGGACCACAGTGAAGGCAAGTCCTGGGGGGGGGGGGGCAGGTGACTGGGCTTGGGGGGTGGTCTGAAGGGGCTGCCGGACAGAATCAGCAGATAAACAAAAAAAATCATAAGAGGAGGAGGTCATGAGCAGATGCACCTGCTCTTAGCCCCCTTTCTCCACCCTCCCCTTGTACCCTGCTCTCTCCATAATCCCCATGATCCTTCCTACTGACAGTCCTCCACCCCTTCATCCCTCTCCCTAACCCTGTACACCCCCTTTCCTCCCAACATTTATCTACTCCTAGCTCACACTTCACCCCCACACCCCTACCTATAACCCCTTAAACTTTGTTTCCCCTCATCAAATCCTTACTCATTCTGCCCATCCCTAAGCTTTTGCTTTTCCCCCCCCCAGTCCACATTCTCAACCCCTCCCAGTATCCTCCAACAGTGCTCCAACCCCTGATCGGGCACTGAGTTACCTCTTCTCACCCCTCTCAAATGCATACTTGATCCTCTATTGCGCATCATTTAATCACTTAACACTCATAGTTACCCTGTCAGGACTGCGATCTCTGCCCCCTTCTAGTTCTACATTTTCCTTTACTTCTAGTTAGCTACCCCCCGTCTCCCCCTTCCTCTAATTCTTCCTCTCCCTCCACATTTTCCTGTTTGGTCCGCCCTCTTTACAGGGTTTCCTTGCATCCTGAAGGGGTATCTGGATCTCTCAGTCTCTCTCTCTCTCTCAATCTCCTTCTGACTCTAGGCACTCCTCCATTTTCTACACCCACTGGACTCCTGATCTTTTGGATCTGGGTGCACCATGTAAGTTCTCCAACTAACTGTTACTGCTACCTGGCCTCAGGCACTTGTGTTATACTGCTGCAGTCTACTACTCTGTTATGTAAAGAATTTGCTGTGTTATTTTTTCTTTTGCATTATGTTTAGCCTCCCCCAACCATTGTATCCCCTTCCCCCCAGGACACTTCTGGAAACAAGCTGTTCATCAGCTCATGTTGTCTTTCTTGGTGAAACATTTTGAAAATAATAAAAATAATAATGTTCATCAGCAATACTGGTGAGGAGATCCAGGGCAGGCCATGTCTCTTCGCAGATGACACTATGTTTTGTGAGTGGATGGATAGTAACGAGAGAATAAAGGAAAAGCTGAAGGGGATAGTCAAGGATTTTGCAGCTGAAATTCAGCACTACAAAGGGCAAGGTGTTGCACTTAGGAAACAAGAACCTGAGACAGAGTACTGGATGGGAGGGGCGAGACTCAGTACGACAGCTGAGGAACGAGACTTTGCTTTAGGCAGTCACTGATGATAACTCCAATCAAGTTAGTGCAACAGGGCTGATAGCAAGGCGACTAGAATGCTTGTGTTATCGGGAGGAGTATTGATAGCAGAAAAAGAAAGGTAATTCTTCCTCTGCATAGATCCTTGGCGAGACCACACCTGGAGTAATGTGCCCATTTCTGGGGTCCTCCCCACAAGAAGGCTAGGGATAGGCTCGAGACGGTGCAGCAACAGGTAACAAAAATTATTCAGGGCCAGCAGGGCACGTCCTATGAGGAATGCCTCAAAACACTTAACATGTACTCATTGGAGACCAAAATGGAGAGGGGAGATATGATCAAGAGCTTCCAATTCTTAAAAGGAATTAACAGGATGAACTGCAGGGAACTGTTAAACTGAATATCAGCTCGTGGTCACATGGTCACGAGTGGAAGCTAACAGGAGGGAGGTTCAGGAAAGATGTGAGGAAATACTATTTTACAGAAAGGGCAGTGGAGCCATGAAACAGGTTGCTAGCCAAGGTGGTGAGTGCAGAAACCATTACGATTTTTTTTTTTTTTAAGGAATTTATTAAGTCTCACAATTGCAACTACCCAGAGAAGTATGTTGAAGTTCAAAGCACAAATCCAAAAGAAATTCATACGTAAAAACATGTGCCAGTGGCTTAGCAGATTATGCACTCGCCTCTGAGGCCAGAAGATCGAAGGTGGTGGACTCCAGCCCCACACTGGGAACATGGGATAATTCCCACTACTGACACTGTTGTGCATCATGAGGGGGTGCTGCACTCCTGAGGTGCCATCTTTTGGATGAGACATTAAACCAAGGTCCCATCGGTCTATCCTGATGGTTCTTTAGGTGGACGTAAAGATCCTATGGCACTTCTCAAAAACAGTAGAGGAATTTCCCTTGTGTCCTGGCGAAATTTCCACCAATTCACAAAAAAAAAAAAAAAAAAATACCAGCAACAGCTTAATCTGTTTCTCAGTTTGTATCTCTATCTCTCCGCCTCTCCCCCCCCCCGGATGGGGCTGAAAATAAGCAGAATTGCCTAGTCCTCATTTTTCGATCAACAAAAACTAAAATAAATAAATATACCACAATTCTATACATACAAATATAGTTGCACAACACAAGTTACAACTATTACAAATCCGCCCTACTATTGACAACCTTAAAATATTTTATTTCTTTATTTTATTACTTTGACATCCACCTTTGAGCAAAATGCTCATTTGCAAAGGTTTCTCGTCAAAGCAACAGTACAATTACAAAACTTCATGACACTTCACAAGTAACAGATTAGCACAGGCACTGACTACATAAATGTGGTTACATAACATCATAATACAAAGATCAAAGTAACACTTCCATGGGTCTGGAAGTTCAGGTTATAAAAGTGCAGGAACTTTGGTAGCAGCCCTGCAGGGCATTGTCTGAGGAAACATCTGCGCACTTTAAGGGCGCAGGGCGTTAGTAGGGTAGCACAAGTGCATGAGGTCAGAGAGAGAGAAGAGATTTGGTGTTGGCATCATGTGTCAGTGTGTGGCGGGGTCATTTTAGTGGGTACCATGTGTCGCTAGTGCAATGTTAGATATATGTTGTGTAGGTGGCAGGTGCCAGTGCTTCTTTGGGGAGTTTACTAGGAGATGCAGCCATATTTGGTGCCAGGTAACAGCACTTTCAGTAGCTTCACTTTAAATTGGCCCAGCTTAACAGCTGTCTTTGTGGGACCAGAAGTTTATTAAGCCAGCTGGGGGCTCTGGCTGCAAAAGGAATGCTTGGCTAGACTCTTTCTGTTGTAGGGCACAGCCAGGATACCACTTGCCATGCCTCTGGTAGGGTAAGGATTTGGGGCACAACTTAGAAGAGCTTGTAGCCGGCAGACCCATAAGGATTTTCATGCCTAGTAGGCAGGTCTGGTATTTAATTATGTTGTCTTGAGGCATTTTGTAAGGAAGTAAAATGTGTGTGCGAGTTTGTCAGCCCCGGTTACAAAGCAGCAGGCTTTGTTCAGAACTAACCGCACCTTGTTTAAACACCATTTCTGAGGCACCACCATAGACTGTTAAACCCTAGACTACTATGGGGAGGATGTAACTTGCGATTGCCATTCTTTTGGCTTCTGAGGTGAGGTTTTGCCTCTGTCTATAGAGGGCCCTCAGTATCCCGTTTATGGTGCATATGATTTGATCCATGTGTGGTGCAAAAGTTAGTGTCTGGTCAGTTGTGACCCCAAGATATTTGAAAGAGTCCACCTGTTCTAGATACTCTACCTTTTTGTTGCAAATGTTGAGTGTAAGTAGCTTAGTCCTCCTCTGTGCACTAGAGAAGAGCACTGTTTTGGTCTTCTTGTAGTTGAGCACTAGCTTATTCTGCTGGAACCATTTGTTGAGGGATTCAAATTTGTGTTGAAGGTCATGGGTGAGTATATCCTGGCAGGGGTTACTTTTGCAGATGACTACATCATCAGAGTACAGTATGACTGTGGAGCTAGGACAGGCTTCTGAAGGTGGTTGATGAAAAGGCTGAACAATAATGGTCCCAGGATGGAGCCTTGGGGCACTCCTGAAGTGACAGGTCTGGCATTATAATGCTCCCCATTTATACTGACCTGTGTTCTGCCTGACAGGTAGTTTTTAAACCAGAGTGCCGTGCATACAGAAAGGCCTAGTGTGGGGATCTTTGTTGGCAGTAGTGCATGATTTACTAAATCAAAAGCCTTGGTTATGTCTATGTAGATTGAACCCACTAGGTGCCCCTTATTGAGGGACTTGTGCAGAATGTGGGTATATTCTATCAGTGCCTTGATGGTGCTACACATTTTGTGGAACCCATGTTGCTGCATGCATTGGATATGGTATTGGCTGAGGTATGTGATGAGTTGGTCCGATATAATTCTTTCTAACGCTTTGGACAGTGAGAGAGAATGGATATTGGTCTGTAGTTTGCAACTGAACTGCGGTCTTCACTTTTGTGGCTGGGGGTGACTAGGGCACTTTTCCAGACAGTAAGGAATTGTAAGCATCTTAGAGAGAGGTCACAGTTTGGGCAATGGGATGGAGAGTTCGTTGAGGACTAGGGCAATTAGTTTCATGTCAAGTACGTCACTTCCCGTCCTAGTTTTCCCTAGTATACTCGTAACATAGCTGACAGCGTCCTTTACAGAGACAGTTTTGAAGCAGAATTGGGATCTACTTTGGTCTCTTTGGGTGTTGTCATGACAGGTTGGGGTGGCTATGGTTTTGTCCTCTGGAGGGAGGACTGCACAGAGATTGGTGAAGGCTTTGTTGAATGTGCTGGCTATCTCAGTGGGGTTGAGTGTGATATATCCATTTGTGTTGAGCATTGTTGGAGACAATCTGTCACTTCTGCCCATAAGGTGCTTTAGGGAATCCAAAAATGCCTTTCCCTTACCCCAGCAGCTAGTTTGCTGCTCCTTACAGAAGTTGGCCTTTGCCCTGTATTGCTGGCCAGTGTGCCTGTTTGCCAGATTCCTTGGCTTTGTGCCTTAGATTGTCCCTGTCCCGCATTTGCGTGAGTAGTGATGGTGTAACCGAGTTGGTAGAGTCCCCTCAGATGACCCTCTTTCTGAATGGGGCACATTTATCTGTGACTGCATTAAACTCAACTATGAAGTAGTCTAGGGATGCATCTATGTTAGGGGTGGAGTCCAGCTGGCTCCATTTTAAATTGGCCAGGTGAGTTTTCAATGCATTCAGTGCCCCTTTGTGGAGTACCTACTGTAGGTAGTTTTGGGGGCTGACTGGTCAAGTTTGGTGGATTAATTGCTCACAACAGGAGTGTGGTCACTTGGGACATCAGGCATCACAATAACCGCCTTTAGTTTATCTGGGTGGGTGGTTAGGACCCAGTCTATGAGGGTATTTGTGCCGGTTTTGTAATTAGTTCTGGTACCTTAAACAGCTTAGGCGAGGTACAGATTGTGTATTTGGTCCTTGTATCCGGAACTTGTTTTTGCTGCCCAGTTGATATTAAAGTCTCCTACTACTACTACTATTGTTTCTTGGTTCTGACTTGCTTGTTTATAGTGCATGGTAAAAGTGTCTAGCCCATCGTGTTGCTTTCCTGGGGGAATGTATACTGTCTAAAGGATTAGAGCCTTCCTCTCATTCCCCAGCAGTATTTGTACCGCTAGGCACTCGCAGTCACCATTTGTGTTGTCAAGGGTGATTTTACCTCCTTGCAATGTGTTTCGCAGATAGACTAGGCAACCACCGCCACATTTACCTATCCGGTCAAGTTCGACGTGATTGTACCCCTGTAGGGAGAAGGCGGTGTCTGGGGTTTGTGTAGAGCCATGTCTCAGTGAGTGAGATAATGTCTGGTTGGACTTGCTTCACCCATGCCTAGAACTGCAGTAGGAGGCTGCCAATGTTTATGGAGGCGATTTTCAGGGTTACATTGGGGAGGGTTCTTGACTGAGTTCGCACCCAGCAGTGGGCGAGGGTTGGGGTGGACATTGCCCCACCTTAGGAGGATCTGCAACAACTGCCTAAAATAGCTCCTCCAGTATTGGTATCATTTTTGTTTTCTGATATGTAGCAGTGGACTGGAGTCAATAGGGGGCTTAACCCATATAGTGGTTGTGACAGGGATGCTGTTACTAGTCATGGGCCGGTATGGGCTTGTATTGGAATGGTGGAGTAAATGGCTTGTCTGTGGCTTACATATATTGTTCACATTTGAAATATTGTTGAGAAAGGACAACACACACAATATTTTATACAAAACATACATAAAATAACCTTAACACAACTGGCCAGGTGACATGGAGTGCCGAGACAGCGATGCCTTACCTCCTGCCACGCCGGCGACCAGTGTTCATGGTCTGAGCGGGTCACCAGGGGTCGGCTGGGGAGGGGAGAGGATCAAGTGATCCCGATCGCTCAGGAGGCAGTATAGCGCAGTGGTTTAAGGCTCCGAGCTGCAAATCTTGAGACCTGGGTTTGAATCCCACATCCCCCACTTGTGTACTGTGTGACCCTGAGCAAGTCACATCTTCCCTGTGCTCCCAGTTTGCACCTGTAAACAAGCTTTCAGCTTAGTGCATCTCACCTGATTAAACAATTGGAGAAGAAGAGTGTCCAGAGGACAGCTTTCCTGTCCCGGGGAGAGGGGGTGGGACTGGATAGCTGTGCATGCCTGGCCCCTAGCAGTGGCTGGAGGCTGGCACACTGATTCCACAGATGGGGGAAGGAGACTAAGCAGACGTCTGGCATGCTGCATGCAGAAGCGCACACAGCTTGGCCACTGGTGTCATTGCACGCTTGTCCTGCACTCTGGGTCAGGGAAGAAATTGGAGGATGAAAATATCAGGGACCAGAGGGATGATTCTGACCCTCCACGGGCGCTGCACCTGGCTTCTGGCACCTCAAGCAAGGGGTGAGTACCAGTGGACACCGGGGTGAAAGGGCTGGGAGGGCCGGAGGAAGGGGGACATTCTTGGGGGGGGGGGGAGTTAAAGAAATACACACACACACACAAAAAAAAACACAACCTTAACACAAGCCGGCCCAGTGGCACTGCAGGTTAAGGCATCCATACCTACCTGCTGCCATGGCGGTGACCCGAGTTCAGGAACAGATTGATCACTCAGGGGCCTGGCTGGCAGAGGGAAGATTGAGCTTCTGTAGGACAGCTTTCTTCCCTCAGGGAGGGGGAATCCTGTGACTTGCCATTCTACTACCACCTGGCGGAAGCCAAGTGGTGGTGAGTGAGAGTCCTTTAATTAGGGGGAAAGGGCTGGTGTACAGAGTGCTGAAGTGCTTCACTGCATGCAATGCCAAGCCCGAGGAAGAAAAAAAAAAAAAACAGGAGGAAAACAATGGAAGCTGAGCTTAATGAAGCCCTGCCTGGTCTCTATGGACAGACAGAGACTCGGGACGGCCACAGGTCATGGGACAGAGTTCATACAGATGCCCAGCCAGCCAAAGGAGAATAAACACAATATGGAAAAAAAAAATAACCTTAACACCTCTACTTTTTTGTAACTTCTTTAACCAAATTCTTTATAACAAAGCAAATAAATTACTTTGAAAAAGAGGATACAGGAGAAGATATAACATCCATGAAAATTACTGGCCAGCATTTCCCCGGCCCCCATAGGGAAACCTGGTTAGAATTTGCTATTATAACCAGTTGGTTCTAATGGCAAAAATGTTTCAGATTTCCCCGGATGATGCATGCGTCAACTGCCTCTCTTCAACACAACCACCACTCAGAGTCAGCGGTAAGTAAATTAAAAAAAAAAAAAAAAAAGGTCCCTGCCATCTCGGAAGTTTAAAGCTTTCAAGACCACTGACTGACAAAACTTTAAAAAGAAAGAAAAAACAAAAAGGTTTTAGCAACCACTCTGCCTCTGACCATGCTTCATCCTGACTGGACCGCGACTGAACAGCGCTGAATGTATTTTATATAATTGCTGTGGCGAAAAAATGCTGTCTGGCACTTACACAAGATAAAGGCTGGGTAGGTGTATAAAACTCAAATTTTAGCCCCCCCCAACTGATGTGGGATGCCTTTATAAACCACTCTAGCTTTGCTGTCGGGGTTTATGTAGCAGCTCTCATCTCGGGGGGGAGAGAAGAGATGTAAAAATTCTCGTTATAACCCCTACCCAACCATTATTCTCTATATAATAAACTGAAAAAAGAATCTCTCAAATGCCCTAGTCCTTATTTGGGATCTATCCTACTTCATTTCAGTACCACTAGAAGAATTTGTGTGCTGCATTGTGGCCAGTGCCACTAGAAGAGATGTATATTTCAGCTGAGGCTTTGCTGCTGAAAAGGATTCAAAGTCCTATGCAATATAGGAAGTTTAGAGTTTCTGTCTGCTACAGATGACTTCCTTGCCTGGGCCCCACACCTTTAAAATGTTGGTTGCACGCTGTCTAAGGGATACCTATGCCTGCTTTAGGTAAGCTTACGTATTCCTTGCCATTCTCCTGCCCCGGCTTTGACATCCTTAGCTCCTAACAATAATAGCACTTTCATCTTCTCTTTTCCTTCCTCCTCTCTCCACAGTTTCCCCTAGCTTTTATAACAGCCCTCTGCCTAGCTGCTTCCCTTGGCTTTTATAACAGCTCTCTCCCAAGCTGTCCGCCTAGGCTTGCCAGCCCTCTCCCACCCTCTCCTGTCAAATTCCTTTACACACTGAAATTGGTTTCACTGTAATCTGCATTACTGTATGTTCCATGTGTAATTATGTTGTACCTCACATCTTTACATTGTATTGTAATTTATCATCCACTGTATCTACATGTATGTTCTTCATCCAGGGCCATCTTGCAAATGAGCTTGCTCAAGGATGAAATGCCTGGTTAAATAAAGACTGGTTGGTTTTCTTCTGCATTGCCTTGTGCCACGAAGTGTAAACCCTTGGGGGTCCACCTTTGCTTTTGTGTACCAAATCTGAAATAAAGCCACACTCTAGAATCCCAACCTGGTATGGACAATCTTATTACTGCTTCCTGTGTGGAATTACTGGGCACCCCTACAGAAGTTCACACCTAGCATAGACCCCTAGCAAAAGTCCTCTCCTCAGGACCTGGGTTTAGTAATGGTCATTCTGTGTTCAGTAATACTTATGCTTTGTACCCCCAACCCTCTCTTTCCCCTAGACAGAAAAATATGGGAGGTGTGCTTACTAGTTAAACAAGTGGCTGGTGGGGGGAAGGGGTTTACACATCTATAGCCATCACTCTAGCCGTCCATAGCCATCAGTTTTGCTAAGATCAAAGAGGATAAGGGGGAGTGTGAGGAGGACCAAGGAAAAACTTCTATCCTAAATACTGTAGATACTTCTGCTCAGTATTTACTGAGGAGAAGGTAGGGCAGGGCCCACAGCTCAGCACCATGGACACAGGGGGTAGGGAGGTGTGCACTAGTCCCTTCACAAAAGAAAGGGTCCTACAAGAGCTTGCTAAGGTCAGGGTGGACAAGGCAACGGGACCTGATGGCATATATCCCAGAGTACTAAAGGAGCTAAGGGTAGAACTAGCAGAGCCATTATCAGAACTGTTTAGTGAGTCTCTGAGCACAGGAGAGGTCCTAGAAGAGTGGAAAATGGTTCATGTAATCCTGCTCCACAAGAGTGGTAGCAGGGAGGAGAAGGCAGGGAACTACAGACCAGTCAGTCTTACCTCAGTAGTGGGCAAGATTATGGAGGCACTCCTTAAGGAAAGGATAGTGCAACACCTGGAATCCATAGGAGGACAGGACCCAAGACAGCATGGGTTTACAACAGGAATGTCCTGTCAAACTAAACTCATAGAATTATTTGACTGGATAACCAAAGTGGTAGACCAAGGGGGAGCAGTTGATGTCACCTACCTTGACTTCAGCAAAGCTTTCAATACTGTTCCACATAGAAGATTAATTAATAAGCTGGGTAGGCTCGGGGTGGGTCAGAAGTTGGTCAACTGGGTGGCAAACTGGTTGGCGGGCAGAAAACAGAGAGCGGTGGTAAATGGTATACAGTCAGAAGAGATGCAAGTCACAAGAGGGGTACCTCAGGGATCAATCCTGGGGCCAGTCCTCTTCAATATCTTCATTAGTGACACTGCAGATGGACTGGAGGGTAAGGCTTTTCTGTTTGCAGATGACACCAAGATCTGCAACAGAGTAGGTGATCCAGATGGGGTGGCCAGAATGGGAAGAGATCTGGATAAACTAGCAAAATGGTTGGAAGAGTGGCAACTGGGATTTAGTGCAAAGAAGTGCAAGATCATGCACATAGGGAAGAGAAACCCTGAAGCCACCTATAGGCTGGGAGGGGAGTTGCTGGCAGTCACAAACGAAGAAAGAGACTTGGGCATCATCATCACCGATGACCTGAAATCATCCAAGAAGACCTCTAAAGCAGTAGGTAAGGCTGGAGGATGTTAGGGTGTATTAGTAGGGGTATCACAAGTCATAAGAGGGAGGTAATAATCCCTCTTTACAAGACACTGGTTAGGCCCCATCTGGAGTACTGCATGCAGTACTGGAGGCCACACCTTCACAAGGACATTAACCAAACTAAGGCAGTCTAGAGAACGGCAGCCAAAATGGTGCAGGGACTGCATCAGAAGACATATGAGGACAGATTAACGGAGCTCAATATGAATACCCTAGAGCAAAGGAGGGAGAGAGGTGATATGATCAAAACATTCAAACACCTTAAGAGCATTAACAAGGTGAAAGAGTCTAACATGTTTCAATATAAGAAAAATAGCTGGACAAGAGGACAAAGCATGAGATTAGAGGGAGGCCGATTAAGGGGTAATGTGATGAAGTTCTTTTTCACAGAAAGGGTAACAGATGCATGTAACAGCCTACCTCAGGAAGTGGTGGCTATGAATACAATGCAGGGCTTCAAACAGGCATGGGATAGGCATAAGGGAGCAATGCAGATGAGTATGAATAGATAGGCCACTGACAGAGCAAAGGCCAATGGCACATTTACAAGGCAGAAAAAGAAATGGGCAGACTGGATGGGCCTTGTGGTCCTTATACTAACATACCAACATACTAAAATGCCAGCAGAATAAGCTTAATGGTCTTTCATTTCTGCTCGTTTGGTCAGCCCCCACCCTGGGAGCTGACCTTGCTGCCTCCCTCACTTTCTCTGGCTTCTCCCTTCCCAGTTCCGGATATTCTCGCTGCACTGGATTTTGCTTCCAGAACCCTTCCCCTGTACCTGTCCCACCCCCTTGTGAACCTCTCCACTGTCTCTGCTTCCACTAGCCCCCTGGGCAGCACATTCCATGGCTCCACCACCCTCTCAGTGAAGTAGCACCTCCTCCTTTCTCCACCTGAATCTTCCCCCTCCAGCTTCCACCCATGCCCTCTAGTTGCCCCCTCCTCCTTCCTTCAAAGCACCCCGACTGTTCCTCCCCTATTTACCCCCTTCATGTACCTGAAGACCTCTATCATGTCCCCCCAGTCCCTTCTCTCTTCCAATGTGTACATATTTAGCTCTTCGAGCCTCTCCCCATAGGTCCTGTCCCCCAAGCCCCAAATCATTTTGGTTGCCCTCCTCTGGGCCCTCTCCAGGAATTTAATGTCCCTCTAAGTGTGGCCTCCAAAACTGCATGCAGTACTCGAGGTGTGGCCTCACCAAGCAGTTATACCTAGGGAGTATCACTTCCCTCCTTCTGGAGGTGGCCCCCCTTATCTGCCGTCAACTTCTATGTTTCTAGGTTTCTATAAAAGAGAGGCTGCAGTATTTTTTTTTATTTTAGTTTTTGTCGACTGGGTAAGTGCACTAGACAAATCCTGCCTTTTTCAGGCACGACCCGGGGGAGGGGGATACAGATGAATGCCAACTGACCTTGAACCAGATTAAGCTGTTGGTGGTATTTTTAGTGAATGAAGGAAATTTGGCCAGGATACCTGAGAAATTCTCCTACTCTTTTCAATAAGTGCCATGGGATCTTTAACATCCACCTGAACTACAACAAATCCAGGCAGATGGGACCTCGGTTTTCATTGCAGCTTTCACCTCCAAGGGCTTGGTGGCAACCCTTAATGGGGTTACCTTCGGCTTGGCCGGCTTCTCCCCTGATGGTCCGGCCTTGGCCTGGGATGACTTAGGGCACTCTCCTGAGGCTGGGGAAAGACAGGCCTTCTTGCAAGAGGGCCGCGAATAAGAGCGGGACCAGTGCTGGGACAGACTATGGTCTTTCCTGTGGCGCTTGTTTTTTTTCCTTACGCTTTCCCTTGGAAGAGTGCAGATCCATCTTCTTCTCCAATAGAAAAGCCTTCAGGGCCTTTAGACGTCAGATCTGGGTCCAGCTGGTGAACGCCTGGCAGGTTGAGCAGGTCGCGGTATCATGGTCCGGCCCGAGGCAAAAGAGACAGCTCTTGTGTCCGTCTTTGGCAGGGATCTGCCTCCCACAGTCGCACTTGTTTTGATGGGGCTCTGGAGAGGCCAACGACAGTGAAGACATCCGTCGAGCAACTGAAAAAAAGTCAGAAAAGGGCCTATCGACAACACTTGAAAAAACAGTTGAAAACGGTACAAAAATGGGTTGAAAATAGAAGTTTGCCCTTCCCGGAAAGGTGGAACCGAAGTCCTTCTTCTCACGTGCAGGACGCGGTGGGAAAAGAACTGAGGTGGAGATGGGTCTGCCCCTATTTGTACCAGGGCCGACGTCAGGGTGGGGCCGATGTCAGGGGGCAGTCTCTGCTGTATACTGCTGGCTGAAAAGGTTTCTGGAGAGTCCTAGTGCCTGCGGCATAGTCCTAATTGTTATAGCCTGCTGCAAGAGCTCCCACTTGAAGTAAGATATGAAGAAGATGCAGGATTCCTCTGACTCATTCGCAGGCTGCACCAGTGCAGCTAACAGCAAGCCAGCAGTAACTCTCCATCCCCAAGTAGGCCCTGATCAGTCCTCCAGCTCCTTCTCAATCCTCTGTCCTCTGTCACACACCTCCAAGCCAGCAGAGTCAGATTCCCACTCCAATGACACCGGCATCCACAGACCTCACCACCACGGTCCCACTGACTCCCCCCAGGCCCCCAATGATTGTCTGATCAAAAATCAACCTCAAGCCAAGTCTTAAGAGGCTTCTCTAAGGCAAGCCAGTGCCCAACAGCTGGAAGAGCAGTTCCTTGAATTTATTTTCATCCTTTTGTGGTGTTGGATCTGGTTGGGTTGAGGTCTGGAGTCACAGAAGGACCGACAATTAAAATGAACAACAATGAGCAACTCACTCACAGAGCCACAGGTAGGCAAGGCAGCTTGACTCAAGTCACAGCAGCAGGCCACTTCTCATTCTCTCCCACTCACTTTCAC
>CM057449.1:1281422500-1281425000 GCA_016271365.2 Neoceratodus forsteri
GATTGCCACCTTTTTTATTTATATTTACATAGTGCACTTATAAACTTACTTCATGATTCAGCACCACCTACAAACCCACATTGGGAAGGTGCTGCACTGCGTATACTGGTCAGGGTAAGCAACGGCCTTAAAGATGCTTTTTTTTTTTTTTTTTTTACTTTGCAGGTAATTGTACATAACAGGGGTAGTATTTTATGTATGTAGTGCCATAACATGTATAATTGCCTGCAAAGTAAACAAATATATGATCTAAAGGCAACTGCTGCACCTGACAGAATGATATGCTTATCTATAGCACTGTACCTCTTTGCTACCTTGCATCATTAAAATGCGATTTTGTGGGTGGTGTTCAAGATCAAGCAAAGACATACTATTTGGGAACTGCAATATAGTATTGTTGAGGGACTTGGAACATTCAGTCCCCTTTTATTAATCACTTTTGATGATCATTTTCATGACTTGTCACCTCAACCCAAACAACCAGGAAACCTCCCTACTATTTTTTCCCCTGAGAGAACTGCATTTAACAATAAATACACTTCCAGTCAAGGTATGTCAAAATTACATACTAAATTAGGCAGTGTAGCCTAGTAGTTAGAGCCCCAAAATAAGAACCTGGAAAACTTGTAGACTAGAACACTCGGATTTGTGAAGCACAATCTCTACGTGTATATTGCACGACACATGGTCAGGGCAAGTCGCATAGCATCCTTGTGCTAATGAGAGGCACCTGGAACTTGGAAAAGGCTCTCCAATAGGGAGGCTCTGCTGGCTCCCCAATCCTGCTGATAAGAATGATATGGGCCCCCTCAAATGCACAAGATGATGCAAGTAGTAAAATTTCCAAGGCGGCATTTAAGATTTGCACCAGTCACTGTCCCTATGAGGAAAACCAGTAGAGGAGGCAGTGATCTTTCTAGCCACTTCTCCTCACATAGGACAGCAGGGGTGGGTGGGAGACAAAGCAAAAGAAATGGGCCTGCTTACACCTTACAGGTTAGCCTGGCCAGGACCTCCTGAAGCTACCAGCTGTACTCAACACCTAATCAGGGAGGTGACAGTCACATCACAGTACAGCCCCTGCCTTGCTCAGATTATTCAGCAGCCAAGTCCTTTACCAAAAAAAAAAAAAAAAATGCAGCTTTGGCTGAAAGAAAATGGTATGTAGTAAATATATTTTGGGAATTGCTGGAGGCCCCCAGCAGACAGGGACCCTACGCCTAGGCCTATGTTGCCCATGCCTTAATCCATCCCTGGAAATATACAAGGCTGCAACAATTCAAGCAGAGCAAGTCAGTGTACATAAGTGGAAAAATACAATATGGGAACATACAAAAAAGCCAGCAGAATAAGGTCATTTGGTCTGTCTAGTCTGCTCGTATTGCAGGGTCCTCAGCTTAATCTAATCTACTGATCTTGCCCCACCAATCCACCCTTTCCCACTTTCTGCCAATCCCCTGATTCTTACTTCCCAATAACTGTATCCCAGGCCCTCTTGAATCTGCCATCTTTGACAAGACCATCTCTTCCAGAAGCATGTTCCCAACTCACCACAACCTTCTCCATGAAGAGGTACATCCTAGCCTCCCATCTGAACACCCCTCCTCCATTTTGAGACATCTCCTTGTATTTCAGTTTCCACCTAGCTTAAATAGACTCTCCCTATCCACTCTATTTATTCCCCTCAAATACTTGAAGGTCTCAGTCATGTCCCACCTCTCTCTCTTCCCACCAGCAGGTACATGTTTAGGGCTTCCAACCTCTCCTCATATGTTCTTCCCCTCCTGGCCCATGATCATCTTTGTTGTCCTCCTCTGGACCATCTCCAGCAGGGTAATGTCCTTTCTAAGGTATGGGCACCAGTACTGTACACTGTACTCTAGATGCAGCCTTATTGATTATCTGTACAAGGGCAATATTACCTCTCTTGCCTGCTGCCAATCCCTCTGGCAATGCAACCCAACATTTTATGTGCCTTTGCTGCTGCCTTTCTACACTGTGTGGAGTGCTTCAGGTCACTAGTGATCATCACTCCCAGATCTTTCTCCTCCACTGATTCAGATACCCAGACCCCTCCCAGGTTGTACTCTGTCCTGGGGTTCCTGGCTCAAATGTGCATAACTGCATTTCTTTGCATCAAAACCAAGCTGCCAAATCCCAGACCTCTGCTAGTTTTTCCAGATCCTATCTTTTATTGCTTCCGGTGTGTCCACCCTCTTACAGAGCTTGGAGTCATCTGCGAATAGACACATTTTGTCCTTGATGCCATCCCCAAGATCATTTGTGAAGACACTGAACAGCACCAGTCCTAGCACCAGTCCCCTGCAGGACCCTCCTGGTGGACTTCCTTGAGGCTAGATATCTCACCCTGACCACCACTCTCTGGGTCCTGCCCTTCAGTCAGTTTTTCACCCATCTGGTCATCTTCCTCCCAACCACAAGATCTACCAAATTCCTAAGGTACAGAGTCAAAGACCTTGCTGAAGTACAGGTAAAGGAT